>CM062290.1:124882327-124917267 GCA_031216915.1 Pictodentalium vernedei
GGCAGATAAAAGGACCATGCAGGAGGGCACAGGATTTTTTACATTCTTAGGCCTTAAAAGTCTTTTTGTATTTGTTGTCTTTGTAAAGTTCCTCTCGACAAGCAGATTTTTTTGTAGTTTAAAAGATTACCTTTTTGTCATCAGGCCTTAAGATCAGTTTAAATGGCACTCAAACCAAGTCCCCAAAATATACCCATTGTCACCAAATTATCAGGAACAGAGGAAATACTCGACAAAATCAGACATTTGCAATATAAATGACATCGGACAGACATGTTGTCAGTTGCAAATAAGCGCCCCAATGTAAATCTCTTAAGAATTTGACTAATAATTCAGAAAGATAATGAAAATCTCATTGGGATCTGGATCTGGACCTTGGATCTCTGCCACTTCATATTGAAGTGACAGCCTAAATTGGTGAGTCTGGACCACAAAACGTGAATTTGGCCAAGTGAGAGGGGGGTGGTGGGGGTGGGGGGTGGTGGGGGGGGGGGGGGGGGGTGGGGGGGGAGTAGTTGTGAAAACAAAGTGTGCCACATGCATCTGCCTCTAGAGTTAAAAAAAAAACATAAAATTGATATGAGCTTCAATCTTACTTTAATTTTTCCTAGAGGCCTGAATCCTACAATTGATCTGGGAGGGGTGATGTGAACAAAAATTTCTGTGCCACATGCATCTACCGCTATAGACTTAAAAAAAAAACATAACATTGATGAGGTAAGCCAAGTGGCACTCAGACTTGGTATCAAATCTTACTTCAATTTTGCCAATTTTCTCTTCTCTTATATTGCAGCCTCATCTTTGTAGAATTTTGATTTATCTTTAAGAGATACAATGTCTTTGTCTAATGTTTCCTGAAATATAAGATACAAATTTGACGAATAATCATACATTTTTGGGTATACTGAGTTAAAGAGCAGAAAAAAACTTACATTACTGAAATGATCACTCTTCACCAAACAGGATTTTTTTCTCAAGAGCATAATAAAAGTTGGCTCACTAACTTGCATACTTCTTAAAAGATTCACCCTGTTAAATGTATACAATCATCAAACACTAAATAGTTATGACACCTTTAGAAAGAAGTCTGATCCATCTATTGAGTTTGGGTTATTGATTAAATACCTATTAACCCTTTACCCAATGCAGGCGATATCAAAATTTATTATTTTAAATATCATTTTTTCATATATTTCAAAAAATTTCAACAAAACCATATCATGTGACCCCTCATTGAACGAGCTGGACGAGCTTGTTCCAACGAGGGGTCACATGATATGGTTTTGGTTGAAATTTTTTTTAAAATAATATATTTTCAACTGCTGAATTTGCATATTACGCGGGCGGATGCGGGCAATTTGTTGCTTAAAAGGGTTAATTGAATAAACAAGAAGCTCCAAGGACCTTAATCACGACTGAGAAAGTTATTTAAACAAGAGGCCCCCATGGAGGCCCTTAATTGCTCACCTGATAAAATTATT
Source organism: Pictodentalium vernedei (assembly GCA_031216915.1). Taxonomy (NCBI): domain Eukaryota; kingdom Metazoa; phylum Mollusca; class Scaphopoda; order Dentaliida; family Dentaliidae; genus Pictodentalium; species Pictodentalium vernedei. The sequence goes on from CM062290.1 coordinate 124,883,809, forward strand.
TGAAGAAGGATTTATGGTCACATCTACATGTTAATATAATATACTACTCAAAGTTTGCTAAGCACCAAATATTTGACACATCATTGTGAAATTTGCTTGTGACATATTTGCGATATTTTTGGTGGATATGATTGAGGGATGTACTGAGATGGTCCCCAATGTTTACAATAGCTCTCTTGACAGGGCAGACTGTTCGTGACAGTCATGGGAAGCATGTACCCCTTGATTTTTATGATGTTTTTGTGTACTGTCTACAGGTACATGACATGTGTAGGGTATTCAATCTTCATTTCAAACACAAACCCTTGTGAATTAATGACTGAATATGGCGAATGCAAATGTAAGAAGACATTTGCCTGAAGCAGAAATGCGGTGGGCTGTAGGGATGGTGGAGCAAGGTGGACCATCGTCAGGTTGTTGAAGCCTTTGGTGTGCACTATACAGCGATCACTAAAGCCCTGGGCAAGCTTTCAGCAGTATGACACACCAGTAAGATGGCATGGTGATGCAGAGACAGGGCAACATCTGCAGCTAAAGACCGATTTTTGATCATTCAGGCCTGTAGGAACCCGCTTTGCCACAGCAATGCAGCTCCGTAGTGACCCTCAGAATGTATCCAGGGTAAATGTTTTGATGCAGACTATCAAGGGTAAGGTTGCACGAAGGTGGTCACCCGGTCGTGAAGACCATGTATTCGGATTCCGATGCCCCAGAACCACCGCCAAGCACGATATGAATGGGCCACAGACCATGTTGGATGGACCATAGAAGAATGGCGATCTGTCCTTTTTACAGATGTGTCAAGGTACTGCCTAGACTACTACACAGGTAGGCGTTCTATGGCATGGAGAAGACCGGGAGAGCGATTCCATGCAGCTAATATTGCTGAGCATGACCATTATGGAGGAGTGTCATTCATGGTCTGGGGCGGCATCAGCTGAGATGGACGTACAGAGCTCTATGTCCTTGACCGTGGTACATGGACTGCACAGGTACATGGACTGCACAGTGGTATATTGATGAGATCCTGGATGCCCAGATTGTATGCAGGTGCAGTGTTTGATAGATTCATTCTGTTGGATGACAATGCCCGTCCTCGTAGCCCAAGCTGTCCGAGAGTACGCCAGAGGGAGGGGATTGAGCATATGGACGTATAGGGGCAGGCTTGAAAATCTTTTTTTCATCCATCAAAACCTAAGACCTCTGACGAGTTCCAAGTCAGGAATGAACCGGTTAGGTCATTTCATTTAATACCAGCAGCAGCCTGTACATTAATATTCAGTATTATAAATAAGCATATCTACAGGTAATAACCTCAAGAGTGCCAGTTCTTGTCAGGTGGTCCTCTTGGATTGATTCTTCGATTGTTTCTTTTTATTTTGCATATGCCACTAGCCACTAGTGCTGGGGGGTTTTGAAATTTGCGGTTCGGCATCGGTATCGGTATTTTTTTTTACCGATACTGCAGTTATCGGTACTTCTTGCCATGTCTTGATCTGTTCCAACATCGGACCGGAAATCGGATGCGTGTTTGAAGCCAATAGCATTCAGGAGTTGGTCGGGTTATTTAGAAATACAGTGGTTTCCACTTAATCGAATATGACTTTTGTCAGAAGAAAATATACAAAAAACCGGAGTATACAAATAAGCAGGATCCAGGTAGAGGGAGGTAAATCGGGTTGAACTCGGCACGAAATCTGATTGCATGTACTGCCTCATTCAGTGATCCACTCAATGAGGTTTCAATCTTATGAAAATGTGTACATTATGTACCATTAATAGATTGTTTGCTAATAAAATATTCCATATGTGCATTGGCATTTGTGTTTTTATTATTCCATGTACCACAGTAAATAGGACAACTGTAATGTAGACGTACCAAAACTGTGCAGTGTTATGATCCGCCATGTTTCCAACAACACGTTTCCATTGCAACATGTTCACACTCAACACCACATGGACACGATGGGGTTGTGTACAAACCACACACGTGGCCAGCCTTGCAACCAATCTTTTGGGTGAATTCGCAAAGAACAACAACTTGAACATTTCCCCATCATACTTATTTTATTCATTTCATTCGCATGAAAATATTAATGAAAGTGTCAATGACACTGTTCCTCAACTTGTTTAAGACATGTACATGTATAGTATGTGACACAGCAATGACAAACATCTAGGTAATGACCTGATAACAAAGGTACATGTAAAGTATTGCAACGGTCTGTACATAAATGTTGACCGTAGCCTGTAACATATGTGTAGGTAAAGTATTATAAAGGTGGGCGACAGTTAGATGCTAAACTAGAAAAGAAATCTTTGAATCCCAGAGTTTGTCTGACTGAATCCAAAAATATTTGTTCTCACAGCACAGTGATAACAAAGGCACCCAAAAACACTCGTTCCATTCACAAGGTGATAACAAAGGTACCCCAAGAAGTTTCGTGAAGATCAGTTCATAAATACAGACTCTAGCCCGAGCCATATTGATATGTGCACTTACTGTGTATAAGTAGCACTGAACAAATCAAAGTTCATCTAATTTGCATAATTTCTGCATGAGAAAAAAACCTGTACTATATATGATTTATTCCATGTTACTAAACATTCCTACAAAAAGTTATTCAAATCAGAACTTTCATACAGAAGTTCTGTGCAAAAAACTGATTGCACTAATTTTGGTACAAAAAGGTTGCTGGTGGCCATCTTGAATTTTGGACCGCACCCAAAAACACTCGTTCTCGTCCCACGGTAACAACAAAGGTACCCAAGAAGTTTCGTAAAGATCGGTTCATAAATACGGCCTCTAGCCTGAGCCGTATAGAAGTTGTGTACAAAAAACTGATTGCACCAATTTTGGTAAAAAATGGCCGCCTGCCTCATAAAGATTGGTTCATAAATATGGCCTCTAGCCCTAGACATATTGGCATTTGCAGTTACTGTGCTGAAAGTAACATGAAATAGATCAAAGTTAGTCTAATTGGCATAATTTATGCACAAGAAAAAAACCTGTATTATATGTGATGTATCCCATGGTACTAAACATTCACACAGAAAATTATTCAAATGAGCGCTTTCATATGGAACTTCTGCACAAAAATCTGATTGCACCTAATTTTGTACAAAATGGCTACCAGCGGCCATCTTGAATTTCAGACCGGACCTAAAAACACTCGTTCTCATCCCACAGTGATAACAAAGGTACCCAAGAAGTTTCGTAAAGATCGTTTCATAAATACAGCCTCTAGCCCTAGCCGTATTGGCATTTGCAGTTACAGTGCTGAAAGTAACACTAAATATATCAAAGTTAGTCTAACTTGCATAATTTACGCATGAGAAAAAAACCTGTATTATATGTGATGTATCCCATGGTACTAAACATTCATACAAAAAAATTATTCAAATCGGAGCTTTCATATGGAAGTTCTGCACAAAAATCTGATTGCACCTAATTTTGGTACAAAATGGCTGTCAGCGGCCGTCATATTTCGGACCGGACCCCAAAACACTCGTTCTCGTCTCATGGTGATAACAAAGGTACCCCAAGAAGTTTTGCAAAGATCGATTCATAAATACGGCCTCTAGCCCGAGCCGTGTGTACGGCATGACAGACAGAGACGGACTACAGACGACGGGCCATGGCAATACCTCAAATTTGGCTTCGCCAAAGTTGAGCTAAAAATCCAAACGTGTCAACAAAGGAGAAACATGCGCTTCATAAATATTCATACATAAATTAGCAGTTACATCATTTATTGATAAAATTATCAACACTGAGCGACTCTGGCGTTTTTGTTCCATGAAACGTTTTTATTAAAAACTGACCAACAAATGATGCCACATTTTTTCAGTTTTTAATGAAAACGTTTCATGAAATAAAAATGCTAGAGGTTTGATCATCTTTCAGAAAATATTCAAGAAATTTTCCAAGAAATGTCGTAGGCACCCATCAGCCAGCCCCCCCCCCCCCCCCCCCCCCCCCACACACACTTAATTTATAATTCATGTTGGACCTCATATTCCTCGGCCCCCATGTATGTAGGCCTACTGGCACTAAGTGACTCTGGCGTTTTTGTTCTATAAAACGATTTATTAAAAACTGACCAACAAATGACGCCACACTTCATTTGTTGGTAAGTTTTTAATGAAAACCTTTCATGAAATAAGAATGCTAGAGTTGGGGTGGGGGGGGGAATCATCTTTCAGAAAATATTCAAGGAATTTTCCAAGAAATGTCATAGGCACCCATCACCCCCCCCCCCCCCCCCCCCCCCACCAACACACTTAATTTATAATTCATGTTGGGCCTCATATTCATAGGACCTCCATGTATGTAGGCCTACAGGCATTACGCAACTCTGGCGCTTTTGTTCCATGAAACGTTTTTTATTAAAAACTGGCCTACAAATGACACGACACTTCATTTGTTGGTCAGTTTTTAATGAAAATCTTTCATCAGTTTCATGCAATAAGAATGCTAAAGTTGGGGGGAGGGGGGTGTATCTTTCAGAAAACATTCAAGGAATTTTCCAAGATATGTCGTAGGCACCCATCAGCCCCCCCCCCCCCCCCCCCCCCCCCCCACGTACTTAAATGCAACAAAAAGAAGGCAGTTTTAAAAAAAAAAATCCCCTATCTCACTGCTACGCGGCGCTGCAACAGCTGAGTACCGATGTGGTTGAGGTAGTTAACGTGGTGTCAGCCATTATGTCCCGGTGAATACGCGATAATAATGATAATGTGCATGGTGTGATACGTTTTGTAGGTTCAGGCACTGACAGGCAGCTTGTTTGGCATCCGCAATGAAGAACTACGGTAATGATCATGTGCTGAGGTGCATCAGCTTTGTTAGTCTGAATCGGTGTCATTTTGATGCATATTGCGAGTTGAATACGGGTTACCAATTGAGTTTGTTCAAAACACAATGTTGATTTATTATTTAGTCAGGTATTGGGATGTTTTGGCCTCAGGACGTTTCGGCCTCAAGACGTTTCTGCCCTGGACGCTTCGGCCCTGGACGTTTCGGCCTCCTATATTACACAGAAGCGACAATTATTTTAAGCTCAATGCAGTATACGATTTGAGAAATGAAATGAAATTACTTTCACTGCACCACTATAGATTCATGAAGGGGAACTTTAATGTCCATAATCTGATTAGATGTTTCTTCAATGATTTGCAACCTTTTGCAAAGATCACATGTAAATGCTAGTTCAGCATTTCCCCTTTTGGCAGCCAGATAATCTCTGTATGATATATCTGTTTGACAAATTCAGTGTTGCCATTGTTCACATGAGTCACAATTTATGGCATGTTGCCTGGGACGAACTTTACCCCCACAGTGCAGGCAAGGATACATAGCTGTTTGTGATTTGACTTGTCATCTCGGAGCTCCATCTTATATAATATTCTATCGGTAGATCAGAAGTCTCCTCAGAAAACACAAAAATATCTGAACCCATTGTCATCGGTAGATCAGAAGTCATCAAAGATACCATATCGAGAGTGCTTTATCAACACATACAAACAGTTCATCAGTCACTTTTATTCCGAAAAGCTTGTATAAAACAAACTCAAAAAGTTCATCAGTAACTTTTAATCAGAAGTGTCAAAGAAAGTATCAAAAGACTTGTAGCAATGGCGACAGACAGCTGTGGCTTTTTGTTTTGTCAAAACAACACTTGCTGGGAAAATCTTGTATTTCATTTATTTCGATGCGTCTTCAACATCAGTGAACATACTTTATTTGTGCTTACAAATAATATAAAATATAATTAATTCCTGCTTTATTTCATAGACTTTTACGAATAAATTAATCTTCGATGAAGGCAAGTTCGCTTTTTTATTCAAAGACAACTTTTTGTGACCATCAACATGAAGGAAATTAAGTTCCAAAATATGTAAAAAAAAAAAATAAAAAATTCTCTAAAACCTGGGACATTTCAGACCGATAGGCAGGACGTTTCGGCCCCGATTGGAGGCCGAAACATCCCAAGGCCAAAACGTCTGTAAACCTTTAGCCACATGTACCGAGGACGAAAAAAGTGGGTTGTCTTCCCATAGAAGGAAATGCGTTTTCCGAGAAATTGGCCTACTTCTGAATGAAGGCAAGTTCGCTTTTTTATTCAAAGACAACTTTTTGTGACCATCAACATGAAGGAAATTAAGTTCCAAAATATGTAAAAAAATTTTAAAAATTCACTAAAACCTGGGACGTTTCAGCCCAATAGGCAGGACGTTTTGGCCCGATTGGAGGCCGAAACGTCCCAAGGCCGAAACATCAGTAAACCTTTAGCCACATGTACCGAGGACAAAAAAAGTGGATGGTCTTCTCATAGAAGGAAATGCGTTTTCCGAGAAACTGGCCTACTTCTGAATTAGTTTCAGAAGTAATTATTAAATAACATGACGGTTTTTGACACGAGAGAAAACAGGCATTAAATTTCAACTCACGATAAATCATAGAACGGATTCATGAGCAAAACAATCGTAATCGATTGACAATTGTAAACAAGGCCCTGTTTTGTCGAAGACAGTCAATAAATGAGAAGAGATTCGTTCCTGAGTCGGAATCCAAAAAAGAGGCGCAGCCAATACTTTGTGATCTCTAAATTTCAATCTCACAGGAGACAAAACAACCGCATATAGACAATACCGTTAAGACGGTATGACAAAAATCGGTACGGTATGGTATTCAGTATCGACACAATACAGATACAGAGTCGGTATTTTGGTATACCACTCAGCACTACTAGCCACCTACACGGGAATGGCGACCGACTCAATCACGGTCGAAAGCTCCAGCAGCTCAATGACTTTTGGACAATTCTTGGACAGTCAGTCCGCTACCACAATCATTGATATGAGACCCAGTAAACAAGCCAGAACCGACCAGACAACACAAGAACTGGTCATTAATTTTCTCAAAATTGTACTAAACTTCAACAACCTCAAATTTGTTGGGGTTAATTACATCCAAGTCCAAGGTACAGCAATGGTGAGACACCAGTCGCAATTCATTTCAACAATACCAACCACAGGTTAACCAATGTACTTTTTTGCATCAATCAATTTCTCCAATCAGATCCGGAAAGTAGCCATTCTGAAATGAGACGAAACCTAGAAATCCAATGGATCTACGAGCTGTGCTATGGTTTTAAAATTTGTTATGATTAAATATTAGTCAAACAAGAAAACGTTTGTTCAAGTTATTGTGCTAACAGTGCAAGGATACCGGATGCCCGCCCATCACCAATCTGTAGGTCTCGGCTAACACAACTCGACCAAAAATTCATAGCTTTTCCCAAGGCTGGAAAACGTAGTTTTGAAAAATCCCTAACTTTTCCAGGATTCCGGACTGGCATACAAACCCGATTCATTTCTGTCAAACCTGAGATGTTACAAAGAGTTCGCCTAAAATTGTTAAGAACATTAGAACAGCAACAAGGTGCAACACCACCAGTATCCCCCGCCAAGATGGTTCACTAAAAAGGGGAATTCTAAGTTGAAAAAAGCAGAAAAAATCCCATAACTCTAGAAAAATGGACCTGTTACTTGTGAATATACTTTCCCCCATGGTGGTCTATCAGCATACCAAAGATCATTTAAATCTAACATCCACTGACTGAGATATGAAGGTCCAAAGTTGTTACAGACAGACAGTCGGACAGATGGATGAACGGAACAAATTTCTATATCCACCACAAACTTCATCTTGGCGGGAGATAATAATATTTAAGGCCTGTGATTTAGAAGAAGGGTAAGTTCCTTATCTCCTTATTTTCCTTCTCTGTAAAATAAGGAGAGTGCATAATTGCTAAAACACTCAAGTGCAGAGTGGAGGTCTTGTTAATAATAATCCCTGAAAGTGCAATTCTGATCACTTTTACTGCAACAGAACAGTGATATGCAATATGTGCAATTTATCATATGACTCGTCCGTTTTGTTCACTTTAAAACATTTGATATTTTGTTTTCATATTAATCTATTTATTTATTTATTTATTGGTGTTTAAGGTCACATACTTATGCACAATGGCTAATGGTGACCGTGACAGTTTTACGGGTGGAGGAAGCCGGAGTACCCGGAGAGAACCACCGAGCAACGACGAGCAGCTGTCAGCTCTCTAACATCGTAACTCTGAACTCTGCACCGCAGCACAGGCAGGGTTAGATTGGTTGAAGATATGCGCACCATCGACGTGCAGTACGCCTCAGTACACAGCGTCATCGTGCCCCCATGTAGGCAATCGGGGTGTTTCATATTAATCAGTGATAAATAAAGCCTTCCGTCAATTTCATTGGTCAATTTCAAAACTGGACAATTTGATTGGCTAAACAAAATACAACTGGGTCACATTTGCATGATTTCAGTAGGGAGAATTTATGTTATCTGTCCTATTAAGGGTGGGTTATATTGTATTAATCTTTTACCTACAAGAAAAACACCATTCATTTTTTTTTATATTTTCACTTTTTGCTTCCAAAACATAGGTTATGACACCTCATTGGAACGAGCTCGACGAGCTCGTTCCAAGAAGGGGTCATAACCTATGTTTTGGAAGCAAAAAATGAAATTTTAAGGGTAATACGAGGATGTTTTTTCCAAGTGCCGTCTGCAACTCAAGTTAGGTGATGGGTTAAAAAGTCATACTAAGTGGCTAATTTGTGCGTGTGTGTGTCATATGATAAATAGAATATGAAAGGAGTGTTTTTCTCATATAATATTTATGAAACTCGTCTGAATTTTCCGTTTGGGCTTGCCAGAGGCTTGTTTCATAAATATTATATGAGAAAAACACTCATTCCATATCCTCTATATCTGGGTAAATTTACAAGTTGTACTCTAAAATTCTTTAGAAGTGGTTTCTAGGCAAATTGTCGCTGCCTAAATAGGCAACAAAGACTTGCTTATAAAGAACAGCAAGGTAACAGGAAGTCGACTGTCAAAGTGTTGAAAAAAAAGTGTAAAAAATCTCCAGGTCTTTAAGGATAAGGCTTTGTCTGAAAAATAAAGAAATAGAGAGTAATCGCTTGTCTGGAATGGTTACGTGAAATAATTCATGAAAAGTGAGGGACGTTGTACAAACACGAGTGCACGAATGCGCACGAGTGTTTTACAATATAATCCCTCACCTCAAATGAATTATTTCACGTAACCAGTCCAGTCAAGCGATTACTCTGTTTATTACTTTTCATTATTAACGATAATTTGTTTGTTTGTTTTGGTGGTTAACGTCACATATTTATGCACCATGGCTAATCGTGACACAACATGGAGATGAAGTCAAGTTTAGTCAATCGTTGATCTACATGTTGCCCATTTTAGAGGACTTACACCCCAAGCATTGGTGACTGGGTCCTATTTTACTAGTAAAGCGGAACTGGTTTACCACAGGAAACAAGTGCTGCTTACTTCCCGGGGTTCCCACGGATTAACGATAATTATATTATTTAACCCTTTACCTAATGTAACGCAGAGACCAGCCAACCAGGCGACTGGGGGCGAAAAAGTCACCTTGGATTGCATAACGTCGCTCTGACTTCACTAAAAAGCGAAATCGTGTCGCCCTGTAATTTGTAAATTCCCAATTAACTGACCCTGAAATTAGGTGAATTCACGTAGAATTTTTACGAAGTAATTTCCATCTGAAAAGAGTATTATTGCTAGGGTTAATTGTTATTGGGATTAATTTTCATAGTAACTAAAAATAAAATCAGCATCTAAAAACAATGCCCGATTAATAATGTAATCGCGAACCGTCTTGGTTGCATTGAAATTAGGTGACAAGTCATCAAGTTAAGACAAGATTTTCTATTTAAGTTACCTTTAAAATAAGTATTTTTCACACTCAGAATTTTTTTTCTGGGGAGCAGTTTTTCATAAAACAACACTTTTTTTGTAAAAGCTGAAGTTTTAATTCCAATCTGGATTTAATTTTTGAAAACCAAAACAGTATACTGATCTACTTTTTACTCACCCTGGACCAAGAAATGGACACCATTTGAATTGTTTAATTCAAGGCTGATCTGTTTCTTCTAAAAAGTAAATACCCATTTGAATTTGAATTGTAAACTTTTCTTTTTATAAATAAATTAATACAGAGAGGCATGTTTTTTTTCTCATAAACAATTCTTTGTACAAATAAATTTACACATAGAGATGTGTTATTGCCCAATTGTAGTGATTTATTTTTGTGAGAGATGAAAATATAATATACCGGTGGATCATGCGAATGCAGAATCATCGCTCTACATTTTCTTCTCATTTCTCCCTGTTTCATCTGTCTTCTCCCTAAAGTCAGTGGAGGGAGAAGTGACTTCTCCCTCAAATTACCTTCTAGGCTGGTCTCTAAAGTAAAGGCCAAAAACGGTCAGCACTATTCTCAAAACTCACCAATTAATTTTCATTATTTTTTCATTTTTGTCTCTAAAACATAGGTTATGACCCCTCATTAGAATGAGCTCGTTGAGCTCATTCCAATGAGGGGTCATAACCTATGTGTTTGCGACAAAAAATGAAAATAATAGTTATTCAAGAATTATTTTTGCAAGTGTCATCTGCTTTTCATGCTAGGTAAAGGGTTAAAAAAAAAAAAAAGCGAAAAAAACCCAATGAAGTCTTCATTACACTCACGGCAAAGCAGCTTCGTTTGCACGCACGGATACCTGGCACAATTGTTGAATAATGCACTTGTGAACATATCATTTACAATCAAACCCAGAAATCCCAGTAAATCACACTTTGGAAAGTAATAAGAAAGAATAACCCAAGAAAAGTTTCATCTGATGTACCTCCAGGATTATCCTGGATGTCCATCAGGAAAAAACTTCCCTTTGTGCATCTTGGCCATCTGTGTTTTTGTTTCTTTCTATCTTTAGTTACATCCAGAACAATAGAAAAATAGGCCGATGAAATCGTCAGATGTGCACCCATACGCACAATTAGTAGAAAGCTGTGTGACGGAGGGCCACCCCGGATGCCAACATTATGTACACCATACATGGTATGGGTACATATAGAAATGGATTGGAGGAGTGCCTAATTTGATGGATAAAGGGTTAATATCTCCGGAGCAAATTATTAGAATTACATAAAAAAAAATCGCAACATCGACGCCGTAGCTGCGACGAGTGGTGCAACCTCACAAAATTCTAAGTTCATCAAGGGCCATAACTCCAAGAAAAATATTTGGAACAACACATGCATTGAACAGTGGCTAGATATCAATAAGATACACTTACAGGCCAAATATAAAGTCATTCCATCGAGTATTTCAAAAGTTATTGAGTTTTGAAACTCGTTGGTCACAGACAGACCGACAGACCAACAAATTCTAAGTTCATCAAGGGCCATAACTCCAAGAAAAATATTTGGAACAACACATGCATTGAACAGTGGCTAGACATCAATAAGATACACTTACATGCCAAATATAAAGTCATTCCATCGAGTATTTCAAAAGTTATTGAGTTTTGAAACTCATTGGTCAGACAGACAGACCGACAGACCAACAAATTCTAAGTTCATCAAGGGCCATAACTCCAAGAAAAATATTTGGAACAACACATGCATTGAACAGTGGCTAGACATCAATAAGATACACTTACATGCCAAATATAAAGTCATTCCATCAAGTATTTCATAAGTTATTGAGTTTTGAAACTCGTTGGTCACAGACAGACAGACAGACCAACAGACCGACATTGCCACTTATAGAGCTGCTAGTCGCAGCTAAAAACTATACCACACAGCACATCAGTAACCTGAATACATACATAAAGTAACCTGATAATCGGATTAATATTTTTTGAGTTATCGTATGTCGAAGAAATGGATTGGAGGAGTTCTCAATTTGAAGGTAAAGGGTTAATATCACAGGATCAAATTATCAGATTTACACCAAAAACTATACAGCTCAGCACATCAGTAACCTGAACACAAATAAAAAGTAACTTGACAATCCAAGCAATATTTTTCAAGTTATCGAATGCCAAAGAAATGGATACGGATGCCGGATGGACGGATGGATGGGCAGACAGACAGATGGACAGGCAAAGGATGGACAAACGACGGATGGCCACCCCGGATGCCGGCATTATGTGTACCATACATAGTATGGGTACACATAATAATTTGGGAAATGCCACCATATTCCTTTGAAAATGGTAGGCTAAATTGGTCATCAACATATGAATTTCAATCAACCAAAAACATAATGTTACTAACATGTAAAAGGTATAACTCAATCAGAAAAAACACACTGTAGATGTGCATGTTCAAAAGCACGCTTCAGAAATGAAATCCTGTCACCCAGTTCATATCTGGAGCTTATAATATACCTTAATTTTCTTGATTTCCCTTAACTTTACAAGTGAAATCATACTGTGTCCTGAATGATACTGATGGAGGCAGAGAGCACACATTGGTTGCAGACAATTCTTACACACAATGTTCTTCTCAAGCATTTCAGCCGTGTGATTCTCGCATATTGTGTAATCCTCATTACAAAGCTCCAACAGTTGCTCAAACTGGGTTTTAACCGGCAAGTCTTCAGGGCTTGATTCCTGTAACTAAATATTAGAACAATTGTTGCTAAACATATGTCAACTAAGACCAATCAGAATACAGTAAGAATGACAGATGGGTATATGTTGGAGTACAGTGAAACTCTGTTAATTGAATAGCCTCCTAATGAGTGCAAATTATTCATTTAACAGAGAACATTGTATTTATTTAACTGGGAGTTGGGCACTTTATTGTATTTAGAGATATACCTTGTATTTATACTATTATATCTTGTTTGACAAAGCTCAAGGAAATAAGAAACAAATAGAATTGATTAAATACTTTCATTTGATGTTCTGAGGCCTGACAAGTCAATAAAAATAGGTCAATGAAATCGTCAGATGTGTACCCATACGCGCAACTAGTAGAAAGCTGTATGACGGAGGGCCACCATGGATGCCGACATTATGTACACCATACAAGGTATGGGTACATATAGAATTGGATTGGAGGAGTGTCTAATTTGATGGATAAAGGGCTAATATCTCCGGATCAAATTATCAGACTTACATAAATGAAAGTGTCAATGACACTGTAGCTCAACTTGTCAAGACAAAGACATGCACATGTATAGTATGTGACACAGCAATGACAAACATCTAGGTAATGACCTGATAACAAAGGTACATATAAAGTATTGTAATGGTCTGTACATAAATACTGACCGTTGCCTGTAACAAATGTATAGGTAAAGTATTGTAAAGGTGGGTGACAGTCAGATGCTAAACTAGAAAAGAAAACTTTGAGTCCCAGAGTGGGTCTGACTGAACCCCAAAATATTTGTTCTCATAGCACAGTGATAACAAAGGCACCCCAAAACACACTCGTTCCTGTCCCAAGGTGAAAACAAAGGTACCCAAGAAGTTTTGTGAAGATCAATTCATAAATACGAGCTATATAGAACTTGTGACAAAAAACTGATTGGACCTAATTTTGGTACAAAATGGCCACTGGCAGCCATCTTGAATTTTGGACCGTACCCAGAAACACTCATTCTCGTCCCAAGTTGATAACAAAGGTACCCAAGAAGTTTTGTGAAGATCGGTTCATAAATACAGCCTCTACCCTGAGCCGTATTGACATGTGTGCTCACATTGTGCAAGTAGCACTGAATAAGTCAAAGTTCATCTAATTTGCATAATTTCTGCACGAAAAAAAACCCTTAGAATATGTGATGTATTCCATGTTACTAAACATTCATACAAAAATTTATTCAAATCAGAACTTTCATACAGAAGTTCTGTACAAAAGACTGATTGCACTAATTTTGGTACAAAATGGCTGCTGGTGGCCATCTTGAATTTCGGACCACACCCAAAAACACTCGCTCTCATCCCACGGTGATAACAAAGGTACCCAACAAGGTTCGTAAAGATTGGTTCATAAATATGGCCTCTAGTCTGAGCTGATTTAGAAGTTGTGTACAAAAAACTGATTAGACCTAATTTCGGTACAAAATGGCCACTGGCAGCCATCTTGAATTTTAGACCGCACCCAGAAACACTCGTTCTCGTCCCAAGGTGATAACAAAGGTACCCAAGACATTTCGTGAAGATCAGTTCATAAATACAGACTCAAGTCTGAGCCGTATTGACATGTGTACTTAATGTGTGTAAGTCGCACTGAAATATCAAAGTTCATCTAATTTGCATAATTTCTGCACGAGAAAAAAATCCGTATTATATGTGATGTATCCCATGGTACTAAACATTCACACAAAAAATTATTCAAATCAGCGCTTTCATATGGAAGTTTTGTGCAAAAATCTGATTGCACCTAATTTTGTACAAAATGGCTGCCATCGGCCATCTTGAATTTCGGATCGGACCCAAAAACACTCGTTCTCGTCCCACGGTGATACCAAAGGTACCCAAGAAGTTTCGTAAACATCGGTTCATAAATACGGCCTCTAGCCCGAGCCGTATTGGCCTTTGCACTTACAGTGCTGAAATTAACACCAAAAAACATCAAAATTAGTCTAATTTGCACAATTTACGCACGAGAAAAAAACCCGTATTATATGTGATGTACCCCATGGTACTAAACATTCATACAAAAAATTATTCAAATCAGAGCTTTCATATGGAAGTTCTGTACAAAAAACAGATTTCTGCATCATCGGTACAAAATGGCGGCTGGCAGCCATCTTGAATTTCGGACCGCACCCAAAAACACTCGTTCTCGTCCCACGGTCATAACAAAGGTACCCAAGAAGTTTCGTAAAGATCGGTTCATAAATACGACCTCTAGCCCGAGCCATAGCCAATTGTTGACGTACGGACAGACGGACGACGGGCCATGACAATAGCTCAAATTTGACTTCGTCAAAGTTGAGCTAAAAACTATACAGCACAGCACATCAGTAACCTGAATAAATAGATAAAGTAACATGACAATCGGATTGATATTTTTTGAGTTATCTCATGCCAAAGGGATTGGAGGAATTTTCAATTTGAAGGATAAAGTGGGTTAATATCACAGGATTAAATTATCAGATTTACACCAAAAACTATACAGTTCAGCACATCAGTAACCTGAACACAATTATAAAGTAACTTGACAATCCAAGCAATATTTTTCAAGTTATCAAATGCCAAAGGGATTGGAGGAAATTTCAATTTGAAGGATAAAGGGTTAATATCTCAGGATCAAAATAACAGATTTACACCAAAAACTATACAGCTCAGTACATCAGTAACCTGAACACAAATATAATGTAACTTGACAATCCAAGCAATATTTTTCAAGTTATCGAATGCCAAAGGGATTGGAGGAATTTTCAATTTGAAGGATAAAGGGTTAATATCTCAGGATTAAATTATCAGATTTACACCAAAAACTATACAGCTCGGCACATCAGTAACCTGAACACAAATATAAAGTAACTTGACAATCCAAGCAATATTTTTCAAGTTATCGAATGCCAAAGGGATTGGAGAAATTTTCAATTTGAAGGATAAAGGGTTAATATCTCAGGAGCAAAATAACAGATTTACACCAAAAACTATACAGCTCGGCACATCAGTAACCTGAACACAAATATAAAGTAACTTGAGAATCCAAGCAATATTTTTCAAGTTAGCGAATGTCAAAGAAATGGATACGGACGCCGGACGGACAGACAGATGGATGGACGGACAGATGGACGAAGGTTGGACGAACGACGGATGGTCACCCCGGATGCCGGCGTTATGTGTACCATACATAGTATGGGTACACATAAAAATGGGAATTTAGTAACTGTCAGGGTAATTTCTCGACATACAAGATTTTTATCCAATTAACAGGAGTTTACTCTATAAACCTTGTGCAATTGAGAGATGTAATAAAGGTATGGTAAATGGTTTTGTGTTAGGGAAATTATATTCAATTAACAGGGTTATTTAATTAAGATATATCCATTTAAGTGGGCTCGATTGTAAAAAAAAATGTATAAAAATGCAGATTTAGCAACTTCTTCACTGACTGTTTGCAGACACAAATATATACTATTTCTCCGAGTAATGCAAATTAATGTCAACTGTTACACAGTCTGTTTGTGGGCTGATATGGTTTTGTTCAATTATTGGCTGGGTTGGGGCAATGCTTTGGCATGGTATGTGTACCCTGTTGGGTCGCA
The DNA here is from genome assembly GCA_031216915.1 of Pictodentalium vernedei. Lineage (NCBI taxonomy): Eukaryota > Metazoa > Mollusca > Scaphopoda > Dentaliida > Dentaliidae > Pictodentalium > Pictodentalium vernedei. The sequence goes on from CM062290.1 coordinate 124,899,996, forward strand.
GATGAACTGTGTAACTAATAGTTTCCTTAACTGGTAGAGTGCTAAATTATTTTTGGTTGTCAAAATTTGTCCACGTCTTTGCCTTATTACAATTTATGGGAGAGTGCCTCAACTCTCCCATAAATTATAAGGCCAACAAAAATTAATGGTTTGGTTCCGGTTACATAGCAGAAAAAACTAGGGTTGGTAGGCAGGATATTATTTTTCTTTTTTTTTTCTTTCCCGTTTGAATTTGTGCTTGAGTTAATTTTTAGGACCAAATTCTTCCAACAGTTGTCACTGAAATATTCTGCTTTAATATTCTGTTGAATCTGAATTGCAAAATCACACCCAAAATGGCAGTTTATCGGCAGATGCTTTAATCGGGATTGCAGCGGACATTATGGGTTTAATTCTGCAACTTCAAGATGAAACAGACTAGGATGTGTTGTGATAATATTATCATCAGCTGTCCTCAGATTCTGATTTGAAGTGTGCATTCGCACATCTCACTTTATAATGGGAAGTGTTAAACTTAGTGCACCTTGACACATGAAATAAATGGACATTTTAAGTGATTGTGGTAATGGACTGGTCAAATATCATATTTATCTTGGCAAAGGAAGCACAAATGACTTGCTTTTGTTTATTTGAAAACAATGTATCTTGCATGGGTCTTGAATAAAACACTTGCATGCACACTATTTTGAAGGTAAGATGCCATCATGATGTCACCGTGTGTAAACAGTCAATCACTTTGAAGTACAAGTGTAAAACTACAGGGAATCCCAAGAAAAATTACCTGGTTTTAAATAGCAGGAATGAGATTGCTTGATGTTCAATGTAACTGAATTCACAACCTTTGTGTAATGCAGTACATGTAGTTGTGGCTTCTCAATGGTGATTGCGAATTTGTCGAAACAAACCACTTGAACAGTTTGGAATGAAAAGTAATAAAGAAAGGTCCCATAGTCTGCGAGGTTAGACGGGGTGGTAAAAAGGGAAAGACCCAAATTTAAACCAATAGTAATCTGCACCAGTGAAGTAAATTCACTCTTGTTAACCATGATAAACAAGTTGAAATTTGCATGCCGGAGTTAAAACAACTTTGGTATACAATTACCAATTATGATTTAATTTGCAAATGTTTTGAACATGGTACTGATTATATATACTACTCAAAGTTTGCTGAGCACTAAATATTTGACACATCCTTGTGAAATTTGCTTGTGACATATTTGCGATATTTTTGGTGGATATGATTGAGGAATGTATTGAGATGGTCCCCAGTGTTTTCATTAGCTCTCTTGACAGGTAGACTTTTCGTGACAGTCATGGGAAGCATGTACCCCTTGATTTTCATGATGTTTTTGTGTACTGTCTACATGTACATGACATGTGTAGGGTATTCAATCTTCATTTCAACACAAACCCTTGTGATTTAATGATTGAATATGGCAAATGCAAATGTAAGAAGACATTTGTCTTAAGCAGAAATGTAGCAGGCTGTTGGGATGGTGAAGCCCTCGGTGTGCACCATACAGTGATCACCAGAGCCCGGGCAAGATTTCAGCAGTATGGCACACCAGTAAGACAGCATGGTGGTGGCAGAGACAGGGCAACATCTGCAGCTGAATACCGGTTTTTGATCATTCAGGTCCGTAGGAACCGCTTTGCCACAGCAACCCAGCTTTTCAGTGACCTTCCGAATGCATCCGGGGTAAATGTTTCGACGCAGACTATCCGGGCAAGGTTGTACGCAGGTGGTCTCCGATCCAGAAGACCATGTATTCGCATTCCGCTGTCCCAGAACCACCACCAGGCACGATATCAATGGGCCATGGACCACGTTGGATGGACCAGAAAAGATTGACGACCTGTCCTTTTTACAGACGAGTCAAGGTACTACCTAGACCACACAGATAGGCGTAGTAGGGTATGGAGAAGACCAGGAGAGCGATTCCATGCAGCCAACATTGCTGAGCATGACTGCTATGGTGGAGGGTCAATCATGGTCTGGGGCGGCATCAGCAGGGATGGGCGTACAGAGCTGTGTCCTTGAACATGGTACATTGACTGTACAGCGGTATATTGATAAGATCCTGGATGTCTACGTCAGATTGTATGCAGGTGCAGTGGGTGATAGATTCATTCTGATGGACAATAATGCCCATCCTCATGTTTCCCATGTTGTCGGGGAGTACCTACAGAGGGAGGGGATTGACTGTATGGACTGGCCAGCAAGATCCCCTGACCTCAATCCAATCGAACATATCTGGAATGAGTGGCAGCTTGCAATTTCAGCCCATCCAGTCCAGCCAAGAAGTGTCCAGAAGCTTGATGCCATGCTGGTCCAAGAATGGAACACCATCCCACAAAGGACCACCAGGAACCTGATTGGGAGCATGAGAAGGTGTTGTCAAGATGTAATTAACAGTAATGGGTCTCATACTCGATATTGAACCCATACCAGTTTGCTCAGTCAACTTTTTCACAATTTGAAAAATTTCCTCTTTTACCAATAATATCCATTTTCCATGGTTATCGTATTCAAAAGCTAAAAAATGTCAAACACAAATAAAATCTTAATTTCTGTACTTAAATCATTAAAGAGATAATTTAATAAACAAGAGGCCCCCAAGGGGCCTGAGGGTGCTCACCTGACATGGTAGCCTAAATATCAACCCAGAGAATTGATTTCAACAAGTTGCATCTGCTCCTCCTAAGAAAAGCTTATACCAAATATCCAAAGATTCTGACCAGTGGATCTAAAAAAAAAAAAGAAAAGATTTTTAAAGAATATTCCTCATATTGAACTAAGTTATAATTCGGGCTCCCACATGCACCCCCCTAAGGATGCTGCACACCAAATATCAAAACATTCCGACTGCTGGATCTGAAGAAGAAGATTTTTAAAGAAAATTCCTCATTCTGAACAAAGTTACAAGCTCCCACAGTGAGTCCAAATATGGACCTAGGGACATGGCTTGAACAAACTTGAATCTCACCCCCCTAAGGATGCTGCATATCAAATATCAAAACATTCCAACTGCTGGATCTGAAGAAGATTTTTAAAGAAAATTCCTCATTTTGAACTAAGTTATAATTTGGGCTACCACAGTGAGCCCAAATATGAACTCAGGGACTTGGCTTGAACAAACTTGAATCTCACCCCCCTAAGCATGGTGTATACCCAATATCAAAAGATTCTGCCTGCTGGATCTTGAGAAGAAGATTTTCAAAGAAATTTGCCTGAAATGCACTAAGTTCGAATTCGAGCTTCTATAGTGAGCCCAAATATGAATCTAGGGAGCCGATTTGAACAAACTTGAATCAGATCCACCCCACAATGTTGCATACCAAATATCAAAAGATTCTGCCTGCTGAATTTGGAGAAGATTTTTTAAGAAATTTGCCTGAAATGCACTAAGTTCGAATTCGAGCTTCTATACCGAGCCCAAATATGAATCCAGGGGGCCGATTTGAACAAACTTGAATCATATCCACCCCTCAATGTTGCATACCAAATATCAAAAGATTTTGCCTACTGGATCTGGAGAAGAAGATTTTCAAAGAAATTTGCCTGAAATGCACTTAGTTCGAATTCAAGCTTCTATACTGAGCCGAAATATAAACCCAGGGGGCCGATTTGAACAAATTTGAATCAGATCCACCCCACAATGTTGCATACCAAATATCAAAACATTCTGCCTGCTGGATCTGGAGAAGAAGATTTTTTTTAAAATTTGCCTGAAATGCATAAAGTTCGAATTCGGGCTTCTATAGTGAGCCCAAATATGAACTCAGGGACTTGGCTTGAACAAACTTGAATCTCACCCCCCCTAAGCATGGTACATACCCAATATCAAAAGATTCTGCCTGCTGGATCTTGAGAAGAAGATTTTCAAAGAAATTTGCCTGAAATGCACTAAGTTCGAATTCGAGCTTCTATAGTGAGCCCAAATATGAATCTAGGGAGCCGATTTGAACAAACTTGAATCAGATCCACCCCACAATGTTGCATACCAAATATCAAAAGATTCTGCCTGCTGAATTTGGAGAAGATTTTTTAAGAAATTTGCCTGAAATGCACTAAGTTCGAATTCAAGCTTCTATACTGAGCCCAAATATGAATCCAGGGGGCCGATTTGAACAAACTTGAATCAGATCCACCCCTCAATGTTGCATACCAAATATCAATAGATTCTGCCTGCTGGATCTGGAGAAGATTTTCAAAGAAATTTGCCTGAAATGCACTAAGTTCGAATTCGAGCTTCTATAGTCAGCCCAAATATGAATCCAGGGGGCCGATTTGAACAAACTTGAATCAGATCCACCCCTCAATGTTGCATACCAAATATCAAAAGATTCTGCCTGCTGGATCTGGAGAAGAAGATTTTCAAAGAAATTTGCCTGAAATGCACTAAGTTCGAATTCGAGCTCTATACTGAGCCCAAATATAAACCCAGGGGGCGATCTGAACAAACTTGAATCAGATCCACCCCACAATGTTGCATACCAAATATCAAAAGATTCTGCCTGCTGGATCTGGAGAAGAAAATTTTTTAAGAAATTTGCCTGAAATGCACTAAGTTCGAATTCGAGCTTCTATACTGAGCCCAAATATAAACCCAGGGGGCCGATTTGAACAAACTTGAATCAGATCCATCCCACAATGTTGCATACCAAATATCAAAACATTCTGCCTGCTGGATCTGGAGAAGAAGATTTTTTAAGAAATTTGCCTGAAATGCATTAAGTTCGAATTCGGGCTTCTATAGTGAGCCCAAATATGAATCCAGGGGGGCCAATTTTAACAAACTTGAATCAGATCCACCCCTCAATGTTGCATACCAAATATCAAAAGATTCTGCCTGCTGGATCTGGAAAAGATTTTTTAAGAAATTTGCCTGAAACCCAGGGGGCCGATTTGAACAAACTTGAATCAGATCCACCAGGGGGCCAATTTTAACAAACTTGAATCAGATCCACCCCACAATGTTGCATACCAAATATCAAAAGATTCTGCTTGCTGGATCTGGAGAAAAAAATTTTTTAAGAAATTTGTCTGAAATGCACTAAGTTCGAATTCGAGCTTCTATACTGAGCCCAAATATAAACCCAGGGGGCCGATTTGAACAAACTTGAATCAGATCCATCCCACAATGTTGCACACCAAATATCAAAACATTCTGCCTGCTGGATCTGGAGAAGAAGATTTTTTAAGAAATTTGTCTGAAATGCACTAAGTTCGAATTCAGGCTTCTATAGTGAGCCCAAATATGAATCCAGGGGGCCGATTTGAACAAACTTGAATCAGATCCACCCCATAATGCTGTATACCAAATATCAAATGATTCTGCCCACTTGTGCTAGAGAAGATTTTTTAGTAATTTCTGTAATATACATAGGGTGCTATCGGAGTTATGCCCCTATGGAGCCCCAATTGGGCATGTCCATTTCATTTGAACAAACTTGAATTGACATATGGTAATGAACATCCATACCAAGTTTAAAGTAAATCGGTTTCAGGGGAGAAGTCGTTTGAAAAAGGTTCACAACGACGGACGGCAAGTGGTAAGTTGAGCTTCCTTCGGTGAGCTAAAAACCGCCCAGCACTATTTGTGTCGTTGTTGTAAAAGTTGGCATTTGTGTGGGTTTCTTCTGTTTCTTTTTCAATTTCAATGAAAAATCGTTTTTTTTTTTTTTGTCTAACAAGGCAAAGCTACACAGATTAAATAATTTAACTTCAAGATAATATGAAGCAGATCCACAGAATATGAAGCGTTTTAGGAGCAGTATGTGCACTTCAGAATAAAGCCCAAATATGGGCTTCCAACACTCTTCCAGTTATGCTAAAAATTGTTTGCAGGCTTGCCTAAAGGCGAACATTGCTGCAAGTTTTACAATGCTCTTCCACAAACATCATCAACCAAGCACATGGTTTTATTTATACCCTTATGTTATATGGCTCCCTCAATACATTCTCTCTTAGAATGTCCAATGTATCTGCTCGAGAAGATCAGACTCATTGGGAATTTCAAGAAATGGAAGGAAATATGAATATTCAAGTAAATGGGAAATGCACACGAGCTGGAAAGACAAAATTGAAATGAGACAGTGGATAATATCATTCAAAATTTTATTTCTGAATATTGGAAAGATTGAAGGGAAGGAGAAATCTATGGGATGCAAGTTAATAAAGGTTTTTTCTTCAGAGAAGTGAAGCAAATCAGAAGCAGGTCAAAGCGAAATTATTATTTTGCAGTTTCTATATGTACCCTATCTGACAACAAGGTCTGTTCATCTGTTGATAATGAAACAGCTAAGCCATCCATTTCACAAGTATGAGTTTCTTCAGCATTGCTGTCCATCCCATCAAGCAATTTTGTACCATCATTCTTTTCTTCTTTCAGTTTTTCTTCTAATTCTTCTTTACTTAACTCGGTTGTATCTAGTTTCTCTACTTTGACACTGGTGATTTCCATTTCTTCAGCCATTTTATATTTGCTGTGAAAATGAAAATATTGATTAGGCCTAAAAAAATTGAAAAATCTGTTTCTCAGGCCCTCCCACATGGTCCTTTTGGCTGCCGCATGCTCTTTTTATAACCAATTTAAACTTAAAAAAAAATAAAAATTTAATGGTTCATGTCTGATATTTTACCTAAGTTAAAAAAATTGATGGATTTGTCCCTTGAGTGTAAGAAGGCTTTGCAATGCTTTAGCATTGCAAAGCCTTCTTGCACTCAAGGGATGAAATACACCATCACCCATGGTATTCTGTAGATTATGAGGCCTAAAACTTGAACCAAGAACATGAACTTTTGGTGGCAAAGAAGTAATTACTGAAATAAAAAATAAAATAAAAAACCGCTTGCCCGCATGCTATTTTACAAATAATGGCCCGAGAAACAGAAGATCTACTTTGTGTGGCCTTAGTTTTGTATACATGTAGTACTCGCAGGTTAATCATTTAGACCAAACACTCCCAAAAGAACAGAAAACAAACCAATATAATTTCCTCCAAGCACAGACTTTTTAACATGGGAGATAAATTTTGCATATTTTAAAGGAATTTTAATGGGTTCTCTGAAAATGAATACATGTAAAGATAGTGATTAACCGATAAGGATTTGCAACCATCATCAGCTTGATGATTAGTTGAGTGCATAATCGGCCGATTGTGAGTGCCGATGTCAGAAGTCACAACCAAAAGAAGTAGTATGTTCAAGAACATATAGAATAGGGTTAATTTTACAGTGCAGTCAGGTTGATATATTTGTTGACCTCAAGAGAGTCACTGTATCAAAATAAAAATGCGATGTCAGCGGAAATATGTTAACAGCACAGCATCTTTGATCAATGCTAAAATAGGTGGCTTTCACTCATACTATTTGAAAATTCCACCTCCATTTAAATTTAGTTTCAAGATGAAATTGAATCAAGTATATCAAAGGGCAATTAAATAACATATATTTATTTACTTGATTCAATTACTGATCTATGTTCTCATTCGAATTTTTTCGATTCAAAACCCACGTGTATATACAGGTCTACACAAAAGTAGGTCCTGTTTTGTACAGTAATTCAGATCGCTTTCCTTGCAGGACGGAAGTCCGCAACTGAAAATACATTCATAATGGCTGTGTGTTCAAATAGCTTCTGACAGTGCAATTCACTTAATTTCGTAGATTCATATTCACCTGTCTTGTGCCGGAAAATCCCCAATGGAAAAATATAATGTGTCACAAATGATAACCAATCCCATAAGTTCATTCAGAAAATGACCGTACACTATTTTTAGATTGTTTACATATATAAGAAACATGCACAACAGATTGAAGTTATACTCCCGACTGTGAAAACAAACAGCTGATGAGTGTACATGTATTTTATGTTCATTTGTTATTGTCCACTTTGTGTTGACAGTGATTAAAGAAGAATTGAGTGACCAGATTGTTTACAAATGAACTGACAGTGATAACAAATGACGAAACAGCAATTCAAAGTTCTGGTGTTGTGTGTGCTGTCACTGTCGGTGTAACTTATACTGGGAGTGAGATATTATAAATGTTGAATAATCGACAAATCGTTTCCACATTACTGCCAATCATTGTGGCAATTTATTAAGATTGTTACTTCTTGTATTGGGTCATGAATCACACGTAAATATGAACAATTTCGATCCTAAACTCCTTGCCTGCTGGCGGATATTCCAGCCAGGACACAAAATCTCTTGCCGCTGAAATAAGCATAAATTGTGCACATTTAACCAAGTTCCTCTACTGTAAATTGAATGGACTTTTAGGCCAATGATTTCTTTAATTAAATTTGGAGGAATTTTTCATCAAATCTGGTCATGGCTGTTTCCAAAAATATTTTGAAATCTTATCGATCTTTTGTTCTTCAGACAAACTAAACTTAGACTTTGAACTAGTAACCTACAGTTCGCCATGAAAATGCTAAACCAACACCCCCCACCTCCCCTTCCAAAAAAAAACACACACACAAGGTTTAAAACAGGCCTGTCGATTTGAGACGAACAGCCGCTTGGGTCGCATGAAGCTTACCTAGAATGAAAAACATGCGAACGAAAAATGGGTTGCGCCAAATTGTCGCCAGGGCATGCAAAATTCCTGCCAAGCTGAATGATCTAGTACGCTCATGTTAGCATAGGCCATATTAAACAAGCCAAGACCAATACCGGGTCTGGACCTGCGTTGCTGCATGCAATTGATTTCGCTGAATGCAATTGATTACAGAGATGAACAGACTTCAAAGTATCGGCAAACAGGAAGTGGCTGCACGGCAGATCTGAAAATTAGATACACGATACAACTCATCATTATGAAGCAGCAGACCAAATATAAAATCATTCCCTTTCATAGAAGCCAAGAAAACTTTGACGGAAGAAGTGTTTCGGACGGACTGACGGATAAACAGAGTCGAGCTGTTACTAGACCTGTTCTGCCACTGGCGACACAGGTAAAAATAGGACAGAATTTCATCCACAGCTGCCCCTATTTTTTCATTTTCGTACCCCCGAAATAAAGCTCAGAAAGTGTACCAGGCGGAATAACACAGAACGAAGTTGGCAGATGAATCCTGTTCATTTGCGGTTATTAGAGTTTTAATAATTTGATATTTACTCTCTTATTTTTTACAGATAAACAGTTGAGACTTACATATCTGTAACAGGGTTTTCACGACGCCATAAAATTCTAGTCAAGACATGTTCCTTCTCCCAACAATGTTGACACATTTTAGGAGCACTGTTTCCGGAATTAGAATTCTGCAACTTAAGATTGCTGGGTGTCATTCAGAAACTATCACTGGGTTTTCCTCAAAGATTTGACATAATTATTCACACAAAATCGTTCACACTAAAACATGAATCGTCGTCTCAGATGCAAGGAAATGGCCTTCCTGCAGTGTTCAATTCTAAAAATAATTTCGCCTGCCACGAAGCATGGTCTATAATCAACAAAACATTGAATAACCTTTGTGGAATAAAATTGGGTTTTATTGTTTGCCTAACACCCAAAACAAATAAATAACCACATGATCATTTTCTTTGAATCATAATATCAACAATAGCCCACAATTCTCATTTGTTATCTTATGTCATGAATAATAATTACCTGGGGTAAGAAAGACATGTGATTTCTCACAACCTGGTGAATTAGTTCCGAATATTCATTTGTGTACTTTCTGTTGACATGAACGTTGGAGCATTTTCATTACTTTCCTCTGTTTTGGGGAGTTTGTTGGTTAAATAAAACACACATAGAAACAACATATAAATTTTGATTGAGTAAGTTCAAAGACTGAGAATAAGAACCGCAACAATGACCACAAACAATGTTGTTTGCTCAAAATAATCATACTGCCAGTTGTGGATACCGGAAGACCTTTTAGTAAATAAAAAAAAATTAACAAGGGCAACGCCCCCGGTCCCCCGACCAAGATGGCAAATTCAAGGGAGCTGTTAGGATGCAATTTGTTCCAAGAGCATGGTCTTTATGAGAGGTTACGGGTGTTAGGAGTACAATTTTCAAAGGTATCAAGAGGACATGTTTGTTTCAGATTTGTATCATTCTTATTAATCTCAGAGTTACTACACTTCAGTGACCTTTGAAATTTGATATGGTTTGAAAATGTCTCAATCATCCGGACAAGGGTGTGGACAACACAAAAAATGTTTTTACAAAGTTGAAAAAGGGGAATAACTCCAGTAAAAATAGACAGAGCGTGCCCATTTTCGAACCTAACCTGTATTTCCACCTGAATAAGCCGCATACTTAATTTCCTTTCAATCAAATGATCAAAAGTAAAGTTATCATCCGGACAACACAAAAAGTGTATTTTATAAGTCGAATAAGGGGAATAACTCCAGTAAAAATAGACAGAGCGTGCCCATTTTCGAACCTGATCTGTATTTCCAACCGAATAAGCCGCATACTTAATTTCCTTTCAATCAAATGATCAGAAGTAAAGTTATCATCCGGACAACACAAAAAGTGTATTTTATAAGTCGAAAAAGTGGAATAACTCCTGTAAAAATAGACAGAGCATGGCCACATACTAAATTTGGTTTCAATCAAATGATTCTAACTAAAGTTATTATCCGGACAACACAAAAACTGTATTTTTTAAGTCGAAAAAGGGGAATAAATCCAGTAAAAATCAGTGGAGCGTGCCCATTTTCGAACTTGACCTGCATTTCCACCCAAGTAAGACACATACCATATTTAGTTTCAGTAAAATCATCCAAACTAAAGTTATCATCCGGACAAGGGTGTGGACAACACAAAAAATGTTTTTACAAAGTTGAAAAAGGGGAATAACTCCAGTAAAAATAGACACAGCGTGTCCATTTTCGAACCTAACCTGTATTTCCACCTGAATAAGCCACATACTTAATTTCCTTTCAATCAAATGATCAAAAGTAAAGTTATCATCCGGACAACACAAAAAGTGTATTTTATAAGTCGAAAAAGGGGAATAACTCCAGTAAAAATAGACAAAGCGTGCCCATTTTCGAACCTGATCTGTATTTCCACCCGAATAAGCCGCATACTTAATTTCCTTTCAATCAAATGATCAAAAGTAAAGTTATCATCCGGACAACACAAAAAGTGTATTTTACAAGTCGAAAAAGGGGAATAACTCCTGTAAAAATAGACAGAGCATGGCCATTTTTTAACTTGACCTGTATTTCCAACCAATTAAACCACATACTTAGTTTCGTTTCAATCAAATGATCCAAAGTAAAGTTATCATCCGGACAACACAAAAACCGTATTTTCTAAGTCGAAAAAGGGGAATAAATCCAGTAAAAATCAGTGGAGCGTGCCCATTTTCGAACTTGACCTGCATTTCCACCCAAATAAGCGGCATAATAAATTTCGTTTCAATCAAATGATCCTAACTAAAGTTATCATCCGGATAACACAAAAACTGTATTTTTTAAGTCGAAAAAGGGGAATAAATCCAGTAGAAATCAGTGGAGCGTGCCCATTTTCGAACTTGACCTGCATTTCCACCCAAGTAAGACACATACCAAATTTAGTTTCAGTAAAATCATCCAAACTAAAGTTATCATCCGGACAAGGGTGTGACGGACGGACGGACGGACAGACGGACGGACGGACGGACAGACGGATGGACAGACGGATGGACGGACGGACACTGCTGATTACAATAATACCCCGAAGGGGGTCGGGGGACAATTATTTATAGCACCATGTGAGCTTGAAGGGTCTTGTGTGTTGCAATGTCACTACAATCTAGCACCAATTTTTGTATTCTGGAGAAATAAAAAATAAAACTGAAATTTGCCCCCCCCCCCCCCACAACACCCCCAAGCCCCAATTTCTAAAACAAAGTTGGATGAAAATCTAGCATATTTTTATTAGGGCCTTACCGATGCTATGCTCTTCTGCAGCATGCCAGCCCAAGCAAGATTTGGCTATAAATACAACCAATTTGCATCTGAATTGCTGCAACGCAGCCTCATTATTCCTGAGGATTCATCTCTATTCATCAGGGTATTGCCCATAGGAGCAAGAACTTGGGTATTATACAACAGTTCATATATCAGCATAGTTGCGATACATATGTATTTAGGTTACCTAAAGGATTACCTGAATCAAGTACAGAGGAACGAACACTGGGTTACAAAAGCTCAGACCAGGTGAGCCATAAATGTTGACGCAAAATTTTGAAAACAACAGGCCTGTTTAAAACGTGCGAAACAAGCTGCATGTGTTGGTTTTCCATTTATTTATTCACTGGTGTTTACTGTTTAGTCACATACTTCTGCACAATGGGTAATCGTGACCGCAACATGGATATACAGTCTTGTCCAGCCAATCGCTTATACCCATGTTGCCCATTTTTGAGGAATTCCACCGCAGGCATTGGTGATCAGATCCTATTTTACTAGTTGCAATCGGAACTGCCCGGTTATGGGGCATCGGCCGATTATGACAACCGGCAGTTAAAAACTGGCAGTTTCCGGTTATTCTATATGTAACACTGACTAATATAATCTCTTTGATATCTGGCCATTTCAATAAAGTTTCCCCATCAAAAACGTGTGTAGTGTATATCAGAAAAGTTAGGGACTGGCAGAGCCGAGATATTACGGAATTTACCATCTGTAATCGGTACAAGATCGCCTCTATTCCCAGCTGAACAAAGTCACCGGTCTTCAATCATGGTGCTGTACAACGTTGCATTGGAGGATACATGTATAAATAAAATGCACTCAGTCGCTAGTCTGTAGGGCTTCATGGTGCAAGCATCACAATACAATAAGAAATTAATAATGTAGAAAAACTAAAAAAAAAACCACTTTTTTTTCGATGGTAGATTATTGTTATGCAACATGTAAGTCGCATAACTGTAACAAACACGCTCTCAGTTTATCAAGCTCATTTTTTTAGTTTTCAAATGAACATTAAATAGTATATTCCGACGTTGGGGGGGACGGAACCCATATTCAAGCTTGGCCTGTATTACTAGCTGGAAAATACATGTATCAATCAACTTTGGTTGAAATCAAATAATCCAAACTGGAGTTGTCAGTCGGAAACCAATTGTTTACAGACAGACATATGGACAGATGGACGGATGGACAGGTGGACAAAAGTCAGGACTATAGGCCTGACTGTAAACAGTCGGGCTAAAAATGCCTAACTGGTACCCCAAGTGGGGAGGGGGAGGTTACAGGAGTAAAAACAAGAGCTGGACTTTCGTCCGGTGCATACCCCCACATGGTGTACCGCTTAGTGTGGGCATACCTATGACCAACAAATATCATTTATGAATATTCTCGTACGGACTGACAGATGGATGCACAGATGGACAGATGCAATCCAGTATACCCCCTCCTCACCCTTCCATTTTCTTCTTGAGTTTTCAACAATTTCCAACAATTTCTAAGTCAAAAGGTATGGTAAATTGTTTGGTGTTTGGAAGTTTAATGCAGTGAGGCAGAAGCTTTTGTCATAGACAAACTGCATGCCATATTTCACTGAAATGCGATGACCCCAATCCAGTATGCTCCCCCCCCCCCTCCCATTTCTTCGAAAGTTTTCAACAATTTCCAAGTCAAAAGGTATGGTAAAATGTTTGGTGTTTGGAAGTTTTATGCAATGAGGCAGAAGCATTTGTCATAGGCAAAATCTGATAACCCATACCTTTGATACAGGCTGAACAGACAAATAATGTCTATTTCCTACAATTTCTAAGTCAAAAAAAGGGGATAACTCTAAAAAGGAGTATGTGAGAAATATCATTGAATCCTTTTTTAAAGCCTATACCATAAGCAGTGTTCATGACAAATTTCATTGCAATAGAACATTCGATACCCGAGATACAGGCTGAACAGACAAAATTTGGCTCGGACGGACACAATTTCTAAGTTAACAAATAATAAAAAAAAAAAATAACAAGTGTGGGCATACCTATGACTAGAGATGGGACAAAACTGCGGTTATTGGTAAAAGCCGATATCCGATATTTCCGGTAAATTTATCGGCCGATCCGATAACCGATAACTTATAACGTGTAAACCATAAACTACTGGAACAATAGTCAATTACTTCCTTAACAGCGACAAGATGGCATTTTATGCAATCAATTTACATGGCCTAAATCATAACTCGATTTTGTCTGTAGTGCGGGCCTCTCTAATGTTACAAATCGTTAAGGTATAGAAACGATAAATTGTTGGGATAAATTGTTGGAGGGGAGGGGGGGGGGGGGGGGGGGGGGTCATAACATGGAAGAATAATACGTTTACATACTTTGACCAAGGACAGCTTAACAAAACACCCTACGGTCATGTTCGAGGCACACAAAATGTTTTGCAGTGAATGCGTTCCGATTGGCTCTGTGACATCTCGCTGCGAGTATACTGATCAACGATGCGTGAGCTACCGGAACGTTTGGAAAAACGGTCAGTATCGGACACCTAGAATGAATTAAAAGAGGAAAACAAAAAGTTGCCCAAAAAGACGTTACCAGTGAGGCCCTGGCGCCACTGTTGCCCCATGATCAAGAGTCAAGTCATGTCGGTCCCAAAGCAGGGAAAAATACCCCCCCCCCCACCCCCCCATCATTTTACTGCACTAGAAATAACAAGTTGTTTCAACTCCTTTATCCAACGTAAATTACGGAACAACAAAACCCAACCAGTGCAATATAGGCCTACACAAAACCTCTCTTCAATAATGTAATGAATTTTTAGATTTTCACTTTTTGTTTTGGCTTCCAAATTGCTCATCAACCTAGGTTTGGGGAAAATGAACATCTACATGTAAATCACCACAATTATTATTTTTGCGAGTGTCGCCTGCTTCAGCCAGGCATTGGGTATATGAGCCATAAAAAATGCGGCGAGGGTTGTGTTTGGGGGACAATTTACAAATTATTTATTGTACATGCCCACCCCTCCACTCCTCCCCATCCTGCCAACTAAAGACCCACCTCATCGAAGAATCTATATGTATACATGTAACTAACAAGAAGAACTGATTTTCATCCAATGCATTGCAGACCATTTTGATAGCTTCATTTATAGATTTTAAAGGGCATACATGGGAAATTATGACTGTAATGCTACTAATGCAGATGGAAACTCGGGTAGGCCTACAGCCATTTACATGTAAGTCCCCATCTGCCCCCCCCCCCCCCTCGCCCACATACACACACGCCAAGAAAACGTGTCCAAATATACCCCCCCCCCCCCCCCCCCCCCCCCCCCCCACACACACACACACACAAGACACAACCTAGTAAACTCGCTTTGTGGAGGCCAATCAGGCCATCACTGATGGAAAGTTGCAACCACTTTCATGTTTATTTAATTAATTACTGGCATTAAGGTCATATATTCGGCACACCGAGCTAATCATGTTCGCCAACACAGATATACATTCAAGTTTAGCCAATCATTAAAACTCATGTTGCCCATTTTAGAAAACTTCTACACCAACCACTGGTTACTCGGTCCTATTCTACCAGTGAATACTGAAGCAGGGCTTGTTTACCACAGTGAGCAAGTGCAACCCACTTTTAGTCACAGCTATTGCATCATGAGCAAACACGCATTGAATATTACGTATTTCTACTATTTCAGTTACGTCATACTTTGAATATTCTCTATCAATAATTCCCTAGTATCAAGTTGAATAAGTACTGATCAGTGTTGAATTTTGTTTGTAAATTGTGCTGTAAACATTTAAAATGCCTAAAACTCGGCAAGATTTGGGATTATTTTATTAGTAGTCCAGCAGACACACACAAAAGCTATATGTAATTCCTGCAAGGCTTCTGTGTCGAGAGGTGGCAAATCAACTAAAGATTTCACAAACACAAATTTAAAGTGCCACTTACAGCATAACCATGGAGTTTTTTTAAAGAATTTGAAGATGCGGAGAAGATGGCAAGCAGATAAAAGAAAAAGACAAGACTGTGAAATCAGAATCCACAACAAGTCAAGCCAAATTGGTCCACAAGCAACTTCAGCTTACTGAAAGCCTTGACAGAGTGGCGCCATGGCCACCTCAAGACCCCCGTACAATAGCCGCAAACAATTGACTAGCAGAAATGGTTTGTCTCGACATTCAGCCATTTTCAATGGTTCAAGATATTGGTTTTATACGATTTTGCCAGCAACTGGAACCTCGGTATAAACTACCATCCAGGACCCACCTGAGTCACTCGCTCATCTCCAGATATGTATGAGCGTATAAAAACACGAATTGAAAAATGAACTAAAAAACCATGGATACAATTTCTTTTTACAACTGATATTTTGGTCCACAAACATTGGATCACATTCACTGATGTCACTAACTGGTCATTGGATCGCTGAGAAATTTTGAACGAAAGGCTTGTGTGTTAAATGCTTCCTCTTTTTCTGGTAGACACAAAGGGGAAGCCATTGCAAGTGGTATAGAAGATATAGTGACAATGTGGGGTATAACACCCAAGTACTCACAATTTTGCGAGATAATTGCCGCTAATGCAGCATGTGGGATGAGAATAGCAGATTTTGATAGTCAGGGTTGTTTTGCACACACTTTACAACTTTGTATTAATGACGGTATTGACAGTCAGAGGGACCGTGAATGATATGCTATCGATATCGCGCAAAATTCGCGGGCCACTTCAATCATTCCCCCTTAGCATGCAACAGACTAAAACAAATCCAAGTTAAACATAACCTCAAAGAACATTCTATCTTGCAAGATGTATCCACGAGGTGGAACTCCACATTTTATATGCCTTCGAACGCCTGATTGAGCAGAAATCGGCCATTGATTTAGTAGCCTCTATGAAATTCCAATACTTACTGCTAACCAGCTGGATTTTAGCGGAAAAGCACTCTTGTGAAGACCCTTGAACGATTTGAAACACTCACAAAAGAAGTATCAAGCAGTAATACCTCTATTTCCACAATAATACCATCAGTTGAAATGTTGGGCCAGGTCCTCTTGCAAAACATGGGGATCATGACAGGGGGATTCAGGACCCTTACCCAAACAATTCTTGATTCATTAACAAGACGCTTTCACGAAATAGAAGAAAACAAACTTTGTACTATGGCAACACTTTTGGACCCTCGTTATAAGGGGATTTTTTTTAGAACAAGCGATACAGAAAAGCAAGTGATAGAATGGCTCAAAGTACGAAATATTTCTAAACCTGGCTGCGCCGTCTTCAAGTAAAAATGGACCTGGGACTTGAAGAAATCACTTCAGGTGAAGGGCAACACA